>FR997803.1:0-27500 GCA_905475355.2 Clostera curtula
CCCGGGGTGTTCCTTCTCGTGGTTTTGGGGTGCAGCGCCGTGGGGACGTTAGTAATTTGTATATACTGCCAGACCGCGTTGCTGCAACCGACCAGAGGCTTTGCTTCCTCCTCAACTCGTGCTCCATAAAGAGAGCCTGTCAAAATCATGAGCTATATTGCTCCATCGGTGTCTCGCCAGGAACACGCGGCGAGACACCGGATCTCTCGGGGTCTCGTACTCCGGTGGGTGGGAGATTTCCCCAAATCTCTCACCCGGAGACCCTCTCTACGGAGGACGGCGGTTCTGCGCCAGACGGCGACGCCCAGTGCGTGCCCGGCGCTGTGGCGGTGCGTCCGAAGCGCACTCCCGCTCACGCTCCGCCTCCTCCTTTTTCCTCATTACTATGCTGGCAAACTTTGCCAGTGCCTTCCATGATCTGTCGCTGCCGACCATCCCCCTGACCAGGGTTGGGAGCGACAGATCATTGCCAACAACTGCGGTCAGAGCCGCTCTTTCGTCAGTCCATGAGGGGCACGCTTGAAGCGTGTGTTGCGCGTCATCTACTGCCCATCCGCAGTGATGGCACTCTCTCGATACCTCCCTACCAGCGATGTTATGTAGGTATTCACCAAAGCATCCGTGGTTGGTGAATATTTGCGTTAGATGGTATGAGAGAGCGCCATGTTTTCTTTGCAGCCACTGATCCAGTATAGGTCTTAGGGCCTCAATCACCCGAATTCCGGTGGTGGGCTCCTGCATCATCCCTAGCCATTCAGCTAACAGGTGGCCGCGCTCCTGCGCCCGCCAGTCCCGTATCTCTTCCAAGGAAGGGGATTCCCCTCTGCTTCGGGTTGCGGCGACTTGATGGTAGACCACCGCTAGAACCCGAGCCTCTAACTCCCAAGGAGGCGATCCGGCGAGCGCAGTCGCAGCCATATAGGAGATGGTGCAGTAGCCCCTCGCCATCCTTATTGCCATTACCCTCTGCGGGGCTCGCAGGAGACTTATGTTGCGTTCGTTCAGGGCATCAGCCCAGACGGGCGCCCCGTAGAGGGCAATGGATCTAACTACACCGGCGTATAGTCTACGGCAGACTATGTTGGGGCCACCGACATTTTTGAGCAGTCCGCTCAGTGCCCCAGCTGCCTTCATCAGCTTCGGTCCTAATCGCTCGAAGTGAGCTCTGAACGACAGGCGGGAGTCGAGCGTGACGCCGAGATAGTTTATAACGGTCCCGACGTCAATACCGACCCCGCCGACAATGATCCTCGACCCTATTGGTGGACGTCGTCTTGGTCCATGTAGGCACATTGCCTCGGATTTGGCTAGAGCCACTTCTAGTCCGAGTTGCCTGATTCGTGCCACCACCTGGGCAACACCAGCAGTTGCCCTTATCGACGCATCGCGGTAGTCACTGCCGCGGGCGGTCACAAGCGTGTCGTCCGCATAACAGGTGAGTTCTACCCCCCGCAGCAGTCGACCCCGCAACACCCAATCGAATCCGATGTTCCACAGGAGTGGGCCTAAAACCGACCCCTGTGGAACACCGCGCCCAATTTCTCTCGTACTCCATCCTGTACTAGTTGGGAACCGAATTTGTCTGTCAGACAGATATGACCCAATTACTCGACACAGGTAAGGCGGGAATTTGTGATAACGGAGTGCTTCGAGTATGCACGCCCAGGGGAGAGAGTTGAAGGCATTGGCGATGTCCAATGACACCGCCAGCACCACGTCACCCTGGGCGATCGCCTCCTCCGCTATCACCTTCACCCTTTGAATCGCGCCAATGGTAGAGTGTGCGCGCCTAAACCCGAACTGAATGACCGACAAATTCGGCCCCGTCTCCTCCATGTGCCGGATGAGACGGGCGGCTATTATACGCTCAAAGAGCTTGCCCATCTCATCCAGCAAAACGATCGGCCGGTATGCTGACGGTGAGTCGGCCGGCTTGCCGTCCTTCTTTAGCAAGACGAGTCTCCCTACCTTCCACCGACTAGGGAACTGCCCATGTGTAAGGCACGCATTTAATAGTTTGCGTGCGCGTTCCCCCAGGTCCTGCATAGCTATGGCTAGGACTTTGCCCGGTATCCCGTCTAATCCCGGCGCTTTGTTAGTTGACCGGGTTTTGGTGAGGGCACCATCGAATTCTGTCTCACTTATGGCGGGAATGTCGACCTCCTCAGTGTTGTTTTGAGGCAATCTGAACGGGACTTGTGTCTCTTCTGCATGCGGGAAGAGTCCCAGCAGCACTTGTTGTACTTGCTCTGGCTCCATAGATCTTGTGAGTGGAGGGGCCCATGGTCGTAGCTTTTGACGGACCATCTTGTATGGACGGCCCCATGGGTCCTCGTTCAAGGTTTCTAGGAAGGCCTCGTATGAAGCCACCTTGGCTCTACTTATTTCTATTTTAAGGGCCACTACTAGTGCCCTGTACTCAGCATAGATGCGAGACTCCTCCGCCTCATCTCTTCGCCGTCTACGTCTATATCTAGTGTAGCGCCGCCTTGCTGCTACACATGCTATTCTGGTGCGTGCGATTTCGTCATTCCACCAGTGTACTCTTTTGCGTGGCCCGATCTCGCGCTGTCGGGGCATTGCTGCATCGCAGACACGAGTCAGCGTCTCAGTCAGCTCTTCTGCCTCGTGAGGTATGTCATCGGCCTCAAGGTGTCCTGGGCCCCGATTCCATGATTCAACCAGGGCCGCCAACTTCAGCTTCTCATGGTCAAGCTTTTTGAGGGCCCATCGTGGAGGGTCCCCTGGTAGGGGTCTCATCGACACTGGGTTCAGGAAGGCGGAGACCTCGAACCGTATGTATCTATGGTCGGAGAGCGTTTCTACGCCCTCCAGAACCCTCCAATCACGCACTCGTCGAGCGATGTGTGCGCTCGCAAATCCTACGTCCACGATAGACCCTCCATTCCTCCGAATACACGTGTGTGCCGCACCAACGTTGAGAATGTCCAGTCCCATGGCCAGTGCCCACTCTTCCAGTTCATTTCCACGCGCATCACTGGCTGGGGACCCCCACGCCACGGATTTAGCGTTGAGGTCCCCCGCCAGGAGCACGTGCCTTGTTCTGCGGCTCATTACGATCGCTCCCAATTCGCGGAGGTATTCCTGGAAGTCGGCGAGAGTTCTGTTCGGAGAGAAATACCCGCCGACAACCAGGACATCCTTGATTTCTGCCGCCACCCAACATTTTCCCTTTTGTAGCCGTCGGAAGGGTGGAGCACCTGTCATCGCTCTCGTGTACAGAGCTACTTTGCCATCTAAGTCGAGTGCCCATTCGTTGGTAGGCGGGACCCGGTATGGTTCAGCAACGATCGCCAGATGTATACCCATCTGCGCCACGCTTTGCATTAGAAGATCTTGGGCGCGGGCGCAGTGGTTGGCATTTGTTTGTAGGAACCGTGTTAGTTGTACTACCATTATGGGCACGGTTCCATGGACACTACTTCGGCCAGACCCTCTGCACCTGAGGGCTGGGAGCGGGCTGTCTGTGCTGAGGTAGCAGCAGCCGGCATCTTCTTATTTTTAGGTGTGGTGCATGTTTTGCGTCCACACCGATGATTCGCGTTACGTCCCGCCGCCGCACACACGGCACAGTGCGGCTTGGCGGAACATTGAGAGGCCTTGTGGCCTTCTTGACCGCAGCGATGACACAATTCGCTGCGGTCAGTCTCCGAGTGGCAACACGCGCGAGCGTGGCCACTCTCTTGGCATCTATAACAGCACAGGGGGCGTTCCGGAAGTAGCTCCACCCGTGCTGTAGACCACCCTACCGTTAAACGGTTCTGAGCCACCAGCGCTTTAGCTACCGCAATCGGGCAGCGGACCCAAGCCGTACCCAGTCTCCTGGTTTCTCTGTTACGGCGTATCTCCCCACATATTATGTTAGTCGCCTCACAGCCTCCCGTACGAGCGACCGCAGCGATGACCTCCTCTTTGGTGACCGAGTCATCCAGGTTGTGAATTCGGATCTCGGCACATTTGGTTGGTCTGGCAATTTTAACCACAGAGGGGTCCAGAATCTCCTTCATCTTATTGGCCAGAGTGTTGGCTTTCTCTTCGCTGTCGGACCCGGGGATTTGGATGATAAGGGCCCCCGTTATGGCATTCCGGAACTTAATTTGGATGCCCAGTTCATCGAGGTTGATACACCTCTTGGCTTCCCCTATCACCTTCCCATAGTCGACTCCTCTCTCTGCCGCCTCAGGTTGTAGAGTGAGGGTGATGGCCGAGGTGCGTGGCTCTCTAAGGCGGCGAGCTTTAGGCTTGGCTTTCTTTGGAGTCTCTCTCTGGGCCTGTCGACCCTGCGATTGCACGCGGTCCTTTTTGGCCGCGTTACGGGACCTGACCTTCGTCCAGCCATCATTGTTGGCCGGGATCGCGGCAAAGTCCGCGTGCTCAGCGTCCTCTACGCGTCGAGCAGCCATGTTCTTTCTCTTTGGCCGCTTTGGCCGCTTGGACCGGGACGGTCGATCGGCCTCCGGTTGTGTCGCCTCTGCCTGACTTGGACACGTAGAAGTGTCTTGTGCTGGGCTTGAGTCTAGTGGGTGCTCCGTGACAGGCTCCACTATCTCCATCGTCGCCTCGGGAGGCGGTGCTGTGCTTGCCCTCGCTGGGGCCGCGCTGGTTGACGGCGTGGCCCTTGTCACTGGAGCAGCAATTCTGGCACGGACGGGTGCCTTGCTAGGTCCGGCCTTAGGCGCTGGGATCCTAGATGGGGCTAAGGTCTTGGCTTGGACCTTGGCCACAGACTTTACGGGCACGGTTTTCCCCGTGATCTTGGCATACGTTGCAGCCTTGGGGGCTGTCGTAGCCGTTGCTCTCGTCGGCGCAGTAATGCGCTGTGTGACCGCACGAGCAGGGGCTGTGATGCGTGTCGGCGGCTTTGCCCTCGGTACCGTGGTCACGGGGCGCACGGGCGGCGCAGCGACTGGCACAGGCGCGCGAGGCGGCAGCTCTCTCCGGGCCCTGTCCGCCGCCAGTGGCGGGCGGATTGGTGCCTGGGGTGGAAGGCGTTCCGCGAGCACTTCGAGTCGCGCGTTCACCATTGTGCCCATCTCTAGCATGAGCTCTCGGCGGAACTGCTCTTTTTCTTGTGTTGGGTCCGCGGGTGCCGCTACGAGCCTCTGCTCCATCAACTCGGTCAGCCTCGTTATCTGTTGTTGGAGCGCCTTGACTTCTGCCCTTAGCTGGGCATTCTCCTCTCGGAGGACTTTGTTCTCCTCCGTTGACGTCCAACCGGCTAGCCTTTCAACAGAGTCTGTGATCTTCTGTGTGGCTAGCTTCATCGCTCCCTGGAGCTCCCCTTTCATATTCCGGGATTTCCGGCCTATCTCCCTGATGAAGTCGGCGCACTTTTGGATGTCCTCCAGGGGGTGCGTCGCAGGGGTGGAGTCAGCGTCCGTCTGCGTTAGGTCGGGGGCAGAACCCGACATTTGCTGGCTTCGCGTGATACTGCGGCAGAAGCCTACAGTGCTGGTGGCCAACTCCTTTTCAACTTCGAGCCACATCGCCTCTTTTTCTGCGGCGTTTTTCTCGGCCTTGGCCTTGGCGACTCCTACGTATTCACCGGTTGTTGGCGGCCTACCGCGGCCGCGTCCCTTCCCCGTGGGGCTTGGAGCAGCTTTGGGGAGCTTTTTCGCCTCAGCTTCGTCAGAGTCAGACGACCGGCTCTTTCTGCGCCTTTTACTGGCTGCCTTTCTCTTCGTCGTGTCTATTGTCGACGACCGAGATGATCTCATCGACGTGACGGTTTTGATGCTGGCATCTGACGTGTCACCGTCTGAGCCAGTGTTCCGCTCTATGTCCATGTTGATGGACTCTCTGCTCTTGGTCTTGACCAATACGTCGCTGAGTATGACTATGGGCTGCTTTCCAGCCGAGCCCTCCGCGACCACCGAGCACACCTTCTCTTCGTCGGGCATACTGCCGACGTCTTTTGCCTTGGGGCCAGATCCAAAATTGAGGACCAACCTCGGCGCATTCGCATTCTCATTGCTGTTCGCATTCGCGTTCACATTCGCATTGGGATTTGCCCTTTCCCTCACAGACTGCGTTACCGTCTGTGGGGTTGGGGACTTCACGGTCGAGCTCCTTCTACGGCCTTTAGCGTCACTAAGGAGTGGGATACCACTCCTTGAGGCCTTCTGCATCACTCCCACGTTCTCTCCTGCATCTGTCGAAATGACAGGCTGAGCGCAGATTTTGCCCCCCCCGTAATACGAGGGGCAGACCGCCTCCCCCGAAGGAGCGACGGTGCGGGATTCCCCAGCTGACAAAGTCGAGCTGGGACCCGCCCGGGGATTCATTTTAATCTGGCGACTTTCCATCATTTTTTCTTATACTCCCACGAAACGTCAAAGAAGGATAAGGCGAGAAATTGAATATATATGATAGAAAGGAGATAAAACGAGAACCAAAACAAAACGAAGATAACAACAAAATAACAAAACAAAACTAAAAGATAGAATATATACGAATAAAACCAAAACGACGAAACAAAACGAAACAAAACAATAAATACTTTATAAAGGGTAGCGCTGCTCTTAGTCTCACCTCTCCCCGCGGGCCCGCCCGGCATGGGTGGCCCTGGCCGGTATGGCCCCGACGGATCACTGAGGCACTCAAGCCCCCCCACCACGGCAAGGTGGCAGCACAAATCGGGGGGGAACCTAACCTAACCTAACCTAACCTTTTTTTTTTTTTGTTCGCCCGGGGTAAAAATCCTTTATGGACATCCCGTCGGCCACGGGGATGGCCGAGGGGGGTGTGTGGGAATCTCCCCCAGAGTGGGGGCCTACCCACTAAAACATCCCCGGGGTGCTCCCTACTCGCGTCCTAGTTGCGGCATTGTGGGATCTGTACTCAGAACCACGCCGCCGCAGACGAGGAGGCCCACCTCCACACCTCAGGCTCGCTAAACGAGCAAGCGACGTCCTGTCGTGAGCACCCGCACAGGACGTCGTATCTCCACAGATCCCATGTGGGACGAGGGCATCCCCGTGCCCTGCCCCGGGATCTGCGGCCGGACTCGGCCTATGTCCCGGCGGGAGCGGCCCGGATAGTCGGGCCCGCATCCACCGCCATGGGCGCTGCCGTGCTGACAGTGCCCCGGACCACCTCGCGCCGACCAGGGGGCCTATCACGGCCGCCCTTTTGGGCGCACGACCCGCTGCCCAGCCGGTGCTCATGGGGTAAACCCATGTCTGCACACAGCGGGCAGCGTCGTCTCTCCGCCTGGCACTCCCGTGCCGTGTGTCCGGGCTCGCTGCACTTGTAGCAGCGAGCCCCTCGCCCTTTGTCCTGATTAGGACACGACACACCCACGTGGCCGCACTCGAGGCAGCGGAAACAGAATTCCGCTCTGGCCTCGAGTGCCACCACCCTCGCCCTGGCCCAACCCACAACTAGGCGGCCGGTCGACAGAAGCCGCTGCGCAGCGGCTAGCGGGCAGCGCACACTGGCCACGCCCAGGTAACCGGGCGCACGACGGATACTGCCAACCCTGACAGCCTCCGCCGCACACCCCCCGGCTGTGGCGACTGCCTTAGCCACGTCAGCGGCCTCTGTCACATCGTCAAGATCCCGGATCTGTATATCCCGGAATCGCATAGGGCGCAGGACCCGGACGCCCAGAGCACCGAGGGATGCTCCAAGGCTCTCCGCGAGCCTGTCCGCCTTCGCTCCGCATTCGGGGCCGGACAGCTCGTAGAGCATCCCCCCCATCCTCGTCCTTCGGGGTCGCATCTCCTCAGGGGCGATCCCCAATACCTCCAGATTGACCGCCCCCTTGGCGGTGGCCAACACCTCAGCGTAGGTGGCCTGCGACCCCTCCGGTAAAGTAAGGGTTACGGCCTCCGTCTTCGTCCGGGCCCTCCTCCGCCGGCACTTCGCCCCTCGACCCTTCCTCGCCTTTCCCGGCGAAGGGGGGGAGGGACGGCTCCTCGGCACGTCAGTCTTATTACGGGGCGTGGCCTTCCTGGCCGCCACCGTCGCCCATGAGACCTTCCTGGGATCCCCCGCTGGAGCCACATTGGGCGTCACACGCGAGGGGCCCGCAGTGGGTTCCGCGACCGGTGGCACGGCCGCGGCCCTCCTCCTCCTCGGCTTCCTCCTTCCCTTTTGGGGAGGCCCCTCGACCTCACTCCGTCTCTCCATTATCTTCGACGCCATGCGGACGTCGCGGGCGGCGGACTTGTCTGCCTCCAGAGGCGGTCGGAGCCGCTTCTCCGGCAGCAGACGGTCCGCAATGCCCGCGATCTTAGCGTCCATCATGGCGCCGATCATACCTATGGTCAGCGGTGGCTCGGTCCTCTCCCTGACCCCAACCGCATCCCTTGCTTCGTCCAGTGCTTCCGTCTGCGTCGCTTGAGGAGTCTGCGAGACCTGGGGGGGCCGAGACTGTTTAGCCACTGCCTCCCGCAGCTGGTCAATCTCGACCCTCATGTCTGCGACTCGCTCCAGCAGGCTCTCGTAATCGGAGGCCTTCTCTACGAGTTGATTCGTCGCTCTCGTGAGGGATGCGGTCGCCAACTCTATCGCCTTGGCGAAAACTCCCTTTTGTCGCCCGTGGGATTTGGTCACCTCCAGGAGTATGGCCACGTCGTCCTGGACGGTTGCGCCCAATGTTCGGGCGCTTGGCTCCCCTGGAGGCAACTTTCCTCTTTTTGCCGCGACTCTCGCGACCATGTCAACGACCTTCGCCTTCGAATTTAGCACCCGGGCCATGGTCTTGACCCGGATGTTCTCCGGCTCCGGTTCCCCGTCTTCGTCATTATCCGCGGCCCTCTGACGCCGCTTCCTGTATACCCTGTACAGATGGCGGGAGCACTCGTGATAGAAGCCGGCCTTTACGACTCCAGCCTCCACGACGTCCTCCGGGCCATCTGTCAGGTCTTCCTCCTCCCACTCACTAGTGAGTGGGGTTTGGGATCGGCACGCCTTGCCTGCCTCCGCTCGCCTGGCATAAATATCGCCCCTATCACGTGGGTCCTGGTACTCCGAATCGTCTGACTCGGGTACCTCTTCGTCAGTCCCCATGTCCACCTCTTCCTCTCTCTCATCTTCCACGAGGAGCGGGCTGTTGACCCTCTTACTAGCCCTATCCTCCTCAGGTACCCTCTCCTTCTTGCGCTTACGCGCCCCCCGTCTCCTACCTCTAACTACCTCATCCGTCGCAGCGACGGACGGAACGCCCGAATTGCCCCCCCCGTATACTTGGGGCAGACCGCCCCCCCGTGAGGGAGGAGCGGTGCGGGATTCCCCAGCCGCCACCGGCTGACTGGGACCCGCCCGGGGAGTATTTTTCTTCGAACGACCTTCCATGTTAAATTCCTCCTCAACAACTTCGCCCTAAGCACTTTCCCCCCCGCAGACTCTCGGGAAGAACCCGAGAGCCGCAACCCCAGAAGCTAAACATGAAAACGAAAAGAAACAAAAAGATAGAACAGTAAGCAGAAAACCAAACAAACGACAACCAACAAAACAAACCAAAGCCAAGTATAAACACCGAAAAGAACTGAAGAATAGAATTAGATTAGATAAAATTAAGTTAAAATAAAATTGAGTGGGGACTCGGTTTAGCGGCCAACTGAATTGAGCGCCAACCCGAGTGCCCCATGGTGCGCCGCAACGGTTTGCGTCTCACAAGGCAACTCTGAAAACAGAGGAGTCCCCGGAGCCGCAACCCGCCGCGACGCTGTGAAGGAGGTGGGAAAGACAGGAAACAAGGTAAAGGGAAAGGAAGGAGGGGGAGAATTATACGGGAAGGCGCATGGCTGTTTCGGCTACGTCTGTCCAGAAGGGCCAGACCAAAAGCAGGCGGCAACCACGAGCAGGATAACAACCACACTTGCCTTGGGTTTCGACGCAACAGTAGTGCTCCACCCAAGACCAACACCCCTCACATTGCCGGGAAAGACAATGGAGTACGGTGAAAGACGAAGTCACCAGGTCTTACCAGTAGCCTCTGTGACTTCCCCTTCCACCCGCCCAACCTAACCTAACCTAACCTAACCTAACCTAACCTAACCTAACCTAACCTAACCTAACCTTTTTTTTTTTTTTTTTTTTTTTTTTTTTTTTTTTTTTTGTTCGCCCGGGGTAAAAATCCTTTATGGACATCCCGTCGGCCACGGGGATGGCCGAGGGGGGTGTGTGGGAATCTCCCCCAGAGTGGGGGCCTACCCACTAAAACATCCCCGGAGTGCTCCCTACTCGCGTCCTTGTTGCGGCATTGTGGGATCTGTTCTCAGGACCACGCCGCCGCAGACAGGAGGCCCACCTCCTCAACTCACGCTCGCTGAACGAGCAATCGACGTCCTGTCGTGAGCACCCGCACAGGACGTCGTATCTTCACAGATCCCCTGCGGGGCGAGGGCATCCCCGTGCCCTGCCCCGGGATCTGCGGCCGGACTCGGCCTACGACACGGCGGGAGCGGCCCGGACAATCGGGCCCGCATCCACCGCCATGGGCGCCGCCGTGAAAACAGCGCCTTCCACCTCGCGCCGACCAGGGCGCCTGCTACGGCTGCCCTTGGTTTGGGCGCACGACCCGTTGCCCAGCCGATGCAGATCAGGCAGCCCCAGATCCGCGCACAGCGGGCAACGTCGACCTCGGGCCTGGCACTCGCGTGCCCTATGGCCCGGCTCGCTGCATTTGAAGCAGCGAGCCCCCCTCTCGCTCCCTTTATTGGGACACTGGGCCCCCACGTGGCCGCACTCGAGGCAGCGGAAGCAGTATGCCGCCTTTGCCTCGAGTGCTTCCACCCTCGCCCGTCCCCAGCCCAACACAAAGTGGCCGGAGGACAGCAGCCGCTGGGCTGCGGCCAGGGGACAGCGCACCCAGGCAACTCCCAGGCGCCCCGGCGCGCGGCTTATGCCGCCAACCTTGACGGCGTCCACCGCGCACCCCCCAGCCGAGGCCAGCTGCCTCGCAACGTCCTTGGGGTCCGTGGCATCATCAATGTCCAGGACCCGGATCTCCCTTGCTCTCACGGGCCTCGAGACCCGGACACCGAGAGCGTCCAAGGACGCACTCAGGCGCTCCGCCAGCCTGTCCGCCTTCTCCTCACAACCTGGGCCCGAGAGCTCGTATAGCGTCCCGCCCGTCCGAGTTCTCCGGGCCCGCATCTCCTCTGGAGAGACTCCTACCTCCTCCAATTTCACCGCCCGTTGGGCTGTCGCCAGCACCTCGGCATACGTGTGCGGCGACCCCTCGGGAAGAGTGAGGGTCACCGCCTCGGTAGCCGCCATCTTCGCCTTCCGCCGGTACTTCGCCCCTGCCTTCGCCTTACGTGGCGAAGGAAAGGGACGGCTCGTCGGCTCCTTCGGCTTGGGCTTGGCCTTCCTGGCCGCCACCGCCGCCCAGCTCCCCCCCACGGGCCCCCTCGCTGGGGCCGAACTCGGCGCCACAGACGAGGGGACCGCAGGGAGTGCCGCAACTGGTGGCACAACCGTGGTCCGCTTACTCCTCCTCGGCCTCCTGGGGCGTTTTTTCGCCGGTTTCGGTTTCGGCGCCATGGGTCGCTCACGGGCAGCCGACCTGTCCGCCGCCAGAGGCGGCCGGAGCCGTATCTCCGGCAGCAGCCGGTCCGCGATGCCCGCGATCTTGGCGTCAACCATGGCGCCGATCTCCCGCATGGTCAGCGGGGCTTCTTCCTGTTGGGTGGCGGGTGGGGTTTGGATTTGGGCGGGCCGGCTCGCCATTTCAGCCCGAAGCTGATCCAGCTCCGCCCGCATCTCCTCCACCTGCTTTGTCAGCTCCTCCGTGCTGGATGCCCTTGTCACCAGTTCGCCCATTGCGCTCAGGAGCGAGGAGGTCGCTACCTGAACGGCCTTAAGGAATATTCCCCGTGGTCGCCCATGTCTTTTTGTGACCTCCAGGAGGATGGCCAGATCGTCCTGGATTACCGTGCCTAAGGTTTTGGCACCCATCTCTCCTGGAGGCAACTTTCCTCGACCTTCAGTGACCTTCGCGATGACGTTGGCCAGCTTCCCTTTCGCGTTATACCCGCGGGCCCTCGCCTTATACAACATGTCCATCGGGATATCTTCAACCTCGACGCCGGCTATGATGTTGGCATCGATCTCCTTTCGTAGGTTTTGATACTTCCTGAGCATATACCGCGACTTTTCGTGGTATATGCCCTCGTAAATCGCCAAGTTGTCCGTGAGGTCCGCAGGATCTTCCGAGTTCGCGTCCTCCCAGTCGCTTGTCACCGGTGTTTGTGACGGACGCGCCTTTCCCGCTACGGATCGCTTCAGGAAGCGTTTATTTCTCTCCCTATCAGTCAGGGCATCGGTGTCACAGGACTCCGGTTCGTCCCTTCGCCCTATCGAGCTGTCCCGGCTGAGCGGAACGTCGCTCTCGCCGGACTGCTCCTTCTGGCCGGGGAGCGGACTGCTTAGCCGCTTCCCAGCCGTCGCCCCTTCCTCCATGGCGGTCTCCTCAGATGCGCGCTTGCGCATCGCGCGCGTCTCCCTCCTCTCAACCTCGTCCATTGCACCAACGGACGGAACGGCCAAACTGCCCCCCCCGTATACATGGGGCAGCCCGCCCCCCCCAGAGGGAGGAGCGGTGCGGGATTCCCCAGCAGCCACCGGCTTGCTGGGACCCGCCCGGGGAGTATTTTTGTTTAGTCGTGAATCCATTATAGTACTCTCCAATCCAAACGTCGCCCTATGCACTTTCCCCCCAGCAGACCCCCGGGAAAACCCGAGAGCCGCACCCCAGAAACTACAAAGAAAACGAAAAGAAACAAAAGGACAGAAAAGACTAAAGAAAACCAAAACAAACAACGAACCAAAACAACAAACCAAAAGAAGTATAACGACCAAAACCAAACAAAACAACAGACTAATTTAGATTAAATTAAGTTAAAATAAAATGAAATTAGGGTGGGGACTCGGTTTGGCGGCCAACCGGTGTTGAGCGCCAACCCGAGGACCCCATGGTGTGCCACGGCGGTTCGACGTCCCAAGGCAACTCTGAAAACAGAGAAGTCCCCGGAGCCGAACAACCGCGACACTGAAACAGGAAATGGGAGAGAAAGGAAAAGGGGAAAGGGAAAGGAGGGAAGGGGAGAATTAAGACGGGAAGGCGCATGGCTGTTTCGGCTACGTCTGTCCAGAAGGGCCAGACCAAAAGCAGGCGGCAACCACGAGCAGGATAACAACCACACTTGCCTTGGGTTTCGACGCAACAGTAGTGCTCCACCCAAGACCAACACCCCTCACATTGCCGGGAAAGACAATGGAGTACGGTGAAAGACGAAGTCACCAGGTCTTACCAGTAGCCTCTGTGACTTCCCCTTCCACCCGCCCAACCTAACCTAACCTAACCTAACCTAACCTAACCTAACCTAACCTAACCTAACCTAACCTAACCTAACCTAACCTAACCTAACCTTTTTTTTTTTTTTTTTTTTTTTTTTTTTTTTTTTGCCCGGGTAAAATCCTTTATGGACCCCCCGCCAGTCGGGGATGGCCGGCGGGGGAGTGTGGGAGTCTCCTCCGCCCTTTGTAGAGAAGAGACGGAGGCATACCCACTAAACATCCCGGGGTGTACCGTCTCGCACTGACTGACCCATGGGCCCAGACTGTTACGCCATGGGGACAGTGTGTGCTTGGGGAATGGTCAGAACCATTCGACCCAATTCATTCATTTGCTCCTTGTGGAGCATCCTCCTCTGGAGCTCTCAGCTCCGTGGTGACAAGTCCGGCACACGTGACATGTCACCATCCACCCCGGGGTCACCTCTCCCGTGGACGAGGGATTTCCCCTAATCCCTCACCCGGAGACCCCGATCAGGGCGGTATGTTGCGGTCATGAGCCAACCTTCTACGCCTTGTGCGTGCTCGACGCATCGGGTGAGCGTCAGGGGCTCTTTCTCGCTCGCGCTCATGCTCTTCTTTGGCGCGCATCACCTTGCTCGCGAATGCGGCCACTGCCTTCCATGCTCTCTCGCTTCCGACCATCTTCGCAACCAGGGTCGGAAGCGAGAGGTCAGGCCCCACTTCTGCGACTAATAAAGCGCGATCGTCGCTCCACGCCGTACACTCCGACATGGTGTGGTGGCTATCATCTTCCAAGGCGGCACAGTGGTGGCAGTTTGGAGTCGGTTCTCTCCCTGCCACCAGGTGCAGGTGCCTCCCGAAGCAACCATGCCTCGAGAGGACCTGCGTAAGATGATAGTCTAAGATGCCGTGCCGCCTGGAGATCCACTCTTCCAATAAGGGTCTAATAGCCCTGATCGTCCTTTCCCCTGCAGAAGGCTCCTGCAGCGTCTCGTTCCATTCCAACATTAGCCCTTCACGCTCTTGTGTTCGCCAACCCTGAATCGTGTCCACCATGGGTGTTTCGCCCCTGGCCCGAGCCTCCGCGACACGGTCATACACCGCTGCGAGCACCCGGGCCTCTAGCTCCCATGGTGGTGTGCCGGCTAACACGCACGCCGCCTCGAACGAGACGCTGCAGTAGCCACGCACTATCCGTAACGCCATGAGCCTTTGTGGGCGCCTTAAAAGCGCCTTAGTCCCCCTCTTAATCCTATTCGCCCAGACGGGCGCCCCGTAGAGGGCCATCGAACGGATTACCGTGGCATACAGGCGTCTGCATGCCACGTTCGGTCCTCCCACGTTCTTGAGTAGGCCACTCAGGGCGCCCGCTGTCGCCATTAGCCTCGGCGTCAGCTGAACGAAATGTTCTTCGAAGGATAGGCGTGAGTCTAGTACGAGGCCAAGATATTTCATTGACGACTTCACGCCTATCGTCTCGCCGCTCACTGTGATGTTGGCGTTGAGCGGCGGTTTCTTCCTCGGCCCATGGAAAAACATGGCCTCCGATTTGGTCAGAGCGACCTCGAGTCCCAGCATGCGTATGCGTCTAACCACATGGGCCACTCCTGCCGTGGCCCGTAGGGCCGCATCCCGGAAGTCGCTGCCACGCGCTGTGACGAGAGTATCATCGGCGTAGCACGTGACAGCGACGCCCCTTATGAGTTGGCCTCGGAGGGCCCAGTCAAACCCGATGTTCCACAAGAGTGGGCCCAACACCGACCCCTGTGGAACACCGCGAGAGATTTCTTTAGTTGCCCAGCCACTTTGAGTCGGGAATTTTATGCGCCGGTTAGAGAGGTAGGCCCTGATAATGTCCCGTAGATATTTAGGGAATTGATGATATTTCAGGGCCTCCAAGATGCAGGGCCAGGGGAGCGTGTTAAAAGCGTTGGCGATGTCTAGTGACACCGCCAGCACCACCTGACCCTGCGCCGACGCCTCCTCTGCCATCCCTACAACCCGCCGAATTGCGTCAATGGTCGATTTTCCTCTCCTAAATCCGAATTGGACTTCGGAGAGGTCCGGTCCCTGCGTCTCCATGTGCTGGACGAGACGGGCGGCGACAATACGCTCGAAGAGCTTGCCCATCTCGTCCAGCAGTACAATTGGCCTGTATGCAGACGGCGAATCTGCGGGTCTGCCCGGCTTTTGAAGGAGGACTAGCTTGCCCGTCTTCCAGTAATCTGGGAAGTAGCCCTCTCTTAGGCACCCATTCAGCATGGCGCGCGCCCTGTCGCCCAGGATGTTAAGTGCGACAGCTAGCGCTCGACCATGAATCCCATCCAGGCCAGGGGCCTTGTTTCCACCCCTGGTTTTGTCAAGTGCCGACTTGAATTCCCCGTCCGATATGTGTGGGATGCTCTCTTCCACTTCTTGTTGGTGTGTCCCCATTGCCGGCGGGTTTATGACCTGTGCCGCCGGGAATAGGGCGTTAACAACATTTTCCACCTGTTGCGGTTCCATTGTGGCAGTGAGGGGTGGAGCCCAGGGTGCGAGTTTATGCCGTACAGTCTTGTAGGGCCTACCCCAAGGATCTTCATTTAGGGACTGAATCCACCCCTCATGCGCCGCTTCCTTGGCCCGGTAGATGGTCGCCGTTAAGGCCGCAGTCTCCTCCCGGTAAGCAGCGTACAGCCGATCCTCCTCCTCCTGATCATGCTGTCGCCGTCGTCTACACCTTTGAAATCGGCGTCTGGCTGCGAGGCACCGGGCACGCACCCGGGTCACCTCGTCATTCCACCAATACACACAACGACGAGGCGCACCCGGGCGCTGTCTCGGCATGGAGGAATCGCACACTCTAGAGAGGGCAGCTCGCAGCCAGTCCGCCTCCTGCGTTACGTCCGGTAGTGGGGTCGGGCTGACCCACGTCTCTATTTCAGCCGCTATCTCGGCTGACTCAATGTTGAGTTTTTTGATGGCCCATCGGGGAGGCTCCCCGGGGCCTGATCTTCCATGTTGTATGTTGGGCAGCAGAGCAGAGACCTCATACCGGATGTACCTATGATCCGATAGGGTCTCCGCATCCTGCACCTTCCAGCCAGAGACGCGAGATGCAAGTTCGGGTGTTGCGAATGTGACATCAACTACCGACCCGCCCTGTCGCCTTATGCACGTGTCTACTGTCCCATTATTAAGGATTACAAGTCCTTCGAGTACCAACCAGTTCTCCAACATTATTCCTCTCGCATTATTGGCTGAGGACCCCCATGCCACGGATTTCGCATTGAGGTCCCCAGCGAACATTATATGTCTTGGCCTCTGATGAGCAATCATGGTTCTCAGATTCTGCAGGTAGTCCTCGAAGTCGGCGATCGGGCTATTAGGAGAGAAATAGCCGCCGACAACGAGGACATTCCTGATTTTTGCAGCCACCCAGCCTTGACCCCTGACTACATTAGTCAGTAGAGGGGCGCCGCTTGCGGGCCTGGTTGTTAAGGCCACAAGGCCAGCCGTGTCCCCTGCCCAGCATCCGTTACTGGGGATTATGTATGGCTCTACGACCACTCCTACATGTATGTTCCACTCCGCCATATATTGAGCGAACAGATCCTGCGCGCGGGCGCAGTGATTCACGTTGATTTGCAGGAAACGGGACTTATACATAATTAACGCGAATCACTGATTACCACCTCGGCCGCGCCCCCTGCACCTGGGGGGTTGGAAGTCGGCTGCGTCACATTGCCGCTAGCCGGAGCCCGTGTCTTAGGGGCCACGCATGTTTTGCGACCACCGCGGTGGTCAGCCCTTCTGCCCGCCGCCGCACACACAGTGCAGTGCGGCTTGGCGTGACAGTTAAAGGCTATGTGGCCCGTTTCGCCGCAGCGGTAACACTGGGCACTACGATCCTCTGTGGAAGAGCAGCAGGGCCGCACGTGCCCAGCCTCCAAACAACGGTAGCACTGCAGTGGCCGCTCAGGAAGGAGCTCCACTCTGGCTAACGACCATCCGACAGTTATTTGGCGCGTCTTTGTGACCGCCTTGGCTGCTACGATTGGGCAGCGGACCCATGCTGTACCCATTCTTCGTGGGGTGTCCCGTTTCACCTCCCCACAGGTGATGTCAGCAGCCTCACAACCCCCCAGGCTGACAATGGCGTGGATGACCTCCTCTCTCGATACCGAGTCATCGAGGCCAGTGATCCTGACCTCGGCAGTCTTTGTTGGCCTTGTGACCCTTACTATTGCCGGGTCTAGCGCCTCTCTGAGTTTGGAGGCCAAGGTGTCAGCTTTTTCCTGACCGGCCACCCCTTTGAGCTCCATTTTACAGGCGCCCGTAGCGGCCGTCCGGAATATCACGCCCTTGATACCCAGGGCTTGGATATCAATGTGCTTCTTGGCCTCCACGATAATGTCTTTGTTGGACATTCCTTTCGCGACACCCTCAGGCTGGACAGTCAGGATTATCGCTGACGTACGAGGTGGGCGAAGTTTCGTCGCTCTCGATTTTGGACCAGTCTGGTTAGGTCTCCTTTCCTCTCGCCCCTGAGAACGGGGGCGCATCTGGCGAGCCGCCTTACGCGATGTGACACGCGTCCAACCTTCCTCATGATTATGAGGGATGGCAGCCGTGTCCATGCTCTCTGCGTCTGGGACCCGGCGAGCAGCCATATTACCCTTCTTTTTCTTTTTCTTCTTCTTTTTCCCCTTCCCAGAGGCTTTTTGTGCTTCCGTGCCCTGTGCAGATGTGCTAGGCACTGCCTCTGGTTGGGGTAATACAGCCCGTGGAGGTGGCGGAGAGGCCTCTGCCTTCTCCGTTTCAACCACTACCTCCATTTCCGTTGGGGCATCGACAGTCGTTTCGATAGCCGGTATGACAGGCCCCTCCCGGATCACAACCTTGTTACTTCCTGCTTTGCGCAGGGGAATCCTTGTCGGTACCCGAGCTGTCACTTTTGTTGGAATGCTGGGTTTAGCCGACGCGGTTTTAGCAGTGGCTGCCACTTTGGCGTACGTATCGACTTTTGACGTCGAGGGGACAGTTGTTCTGGTCCCCGTAGACCTGTTCGTTACGCCAGGTTTGGCGGCCGCTGTCGCACTCGCTCCTTTCCTATTATTTGTAGCAGTCACCACCGGAATGACTGGCGGTGCTGCTACAGGTGTCGCCGCTTTCGGCTTGACACCTATCTTGGCTCGAGCCCGATCCGCAGCGAGCGGCGGACGCACCGTTGGTGCAGGCGGGAGGCGATCGTCAATGCGGGCAGTGATCATATTGCCGCAGTACAGCAAGGCCTCCTTCAGCCACTCCTGCTTTTCCTCATCCTTAGATTTCATCGGCGCTGGGGTTGTAAGTGTGGCTGAGGTCTCTTGAATGAGTAACCTCAGCTTTTCAATGTCCTGCCGCAGGCCGATGACTTCCGCTTTCAGTTGGACATTGACCTCCTGAAGTCGGGCGTTGTCCTCATGCAGACGGGCATTGTCCGCATGGAGGCGGGTGTTGTCCATCTGGAGGCGCCTCGTGTCCTCTGTCGCTGTAAGGGACGCCAGGTCTTGCACGGCGTCAGCGATTGTTTTAGTGGCAACCTTAAGGCCACCAACAAGTTCTCCCTTTAGATTCTTGGACTTTTTCCCCACTTCTGATATGAAGCCCACGCACTCGTTCACCTGCTCCACGAGCTGCGTGGCGGAGGGGGGTAAGTCCTCGTCCTGTCCTATGCTTCGGAGATCCGGGTTGGACTCCGATCGTCCCCGACTTTGGCTGCGTGTGTATCGGCACAGCTTCACCGTACTGGCCGCCAGCTCCTTCTCCGCCTCGAGCCACACGAGCGCCTTCTCCGCTTTAAGGAGATCCTCCTTTTGTTTGGCTAGGCCCGCATATTGTCCTGATGTGATAGGACGGCCTCGTCCTCTTTTCTCCGACAAGCTACTGCATGAAGGGGCCCTCGGAATTTTGACTGGATCCCCTTCGTCAGAATCCGGGTCCGACGAGCCACTCTTCCTTCGCCGCTTTACACCCGATCGGCTTGCAGCGCTGTTGGATCTTGAGGAGTGGGTGGAACTAGCGATCGAGGCACAGTCCTCTCGCTCCTCACCCTCAACCACATCCATTTCTTGAGACCCTATTGAGTCCCGTCCTTTCCTTATGAGCACGTCGTCAAGAATGACGATCGGCTCCTTCACCTTTACGGCGGTCACTCCCTCGGCCTGTGCACAAACCTCCACTCTCTCTACAGCAGGCACATTGCCGACACCCTTCGGTCCAGAGGCCGATCCAAATGTAAGGACCATCCCCGATGCACTTCCTTCGGCTTTTCCAGCCACAATCGCATTGTTCGCATTCGCATTCGCATTCTTCCCTTCCCGCACAGTCTGCGTTACCGACTGTGGGGTTGGGGCCTTATCTACCGATCTCCTCAAGCTCCTACCACGACCTCTAGTGTCAGTAAGGAGCGTTGGAATTCCGCTCCTTGAGGCCTTCTGCACTCCCTCTACTCCCTTCTCTACAACTGCCGAAACAGATTGTGCGCAGGTTTTGCCCCCCCCGTAGTACGAGGGGCAGGACGCCGCACTGTTAGGCGCGACGCCGCGGGATTCCCCAGCCGCCACCGGCTGACTGGGACCCGCCCGGGGACTAATTTTCAACTTGCGACTTTCCATTTTTATATTTGAACTCCACCAAACGTCAAGGAAAGATAAGGCGAAAGATGTAATATATATGAAAGAGAGAGTAATATACAAGAACCAAAACAAAACGAAGAAGACAACAAAGAACAAAACGAAACCAATAGACAGAATATACTACAAAACTTATAACAAAAACAAAGCAAACAAAACAAAACAATATATAATTTATAACAGATGGTGCCGCTCTTAGTCTCACCTCTCCCCGTGGGCCCGCCCGGCATGGGAGGCCCTGGCCGGTATGGCCCCACGGATCCTTGAGGCACTCAAGCCCCCTCACCACGGCAAGGTGGCAGCACAGTCGAGGGGGAAC
Organism: Clostera curtula; assembly: GCA_905475355.2. Classification (NCBI taxonomy): domain Eukaryota; kingdom Metazoa; phylum Arthropoda; class Insecta; order Lepidoptera; family Notodontidae; genus Clostera; species Clostera curtula. Next base: position 20,269 of record FR997803.1, read on the forward strand.
CTAACCTAACCTAACCTAACCTAACCTAACCTAACCTAACCTAACCTAACCTAACCTAACCTAACCTAACCTAACCTAACCTAACCTAACCTAACCTAACCTAACCTAACCTAACCTAACCTAACCTAACCTAACCTAACCTAACCTAACCTAACCTAACCTAACCTAACCTAACCTAACCTAACCTAACCTAACCTAACCTAACCTAACCTAACCTAACCTAACCTAACCTAACCTAACCTAACCTAACCTAACCTAACCTAACCTAACCTAACCTAACCTAACCTAACCTAACCTAACCTAACCTAACCTAACCTAACCTAACCTAACCTAACCTAACCTAACCTAACCTAACCTAACCTAACCTAACCTAACCTAACCTAACCTAACCTAACCTAACCTAACCTAACCTAACCTAACCTAACCTAACCTAACCTAACCTAACCTAACCTAACCTAACCTAACCTAACCTAACCTAACCTAACCTAACCTAACCTAACCTAACCTAACCTAACCTAACCTAACCTAACCTAACCTAACCTTTTTTTTTTTTTTTTTTTTTTTGTTTTCGCTGGGGAAATGCTTTATGCATACCACCGCACCCCGGGGGAAAGGTCGGTGATTATGTGGGACTCCGACAAGGGTCGTCTACCCAGTCGTTTACCCACTAAAACCCCAGCGGCATACCCACACACGACGCGCTTGGGGCGCCACAAGTTCGCGTAAACGCATTCTACTGTGACGCCCCAGCGTGGTGCCCGCAACGCGGGCAAGCGACTATCAGGGAGGGCGTCCCGGTACACTGGGACGCCCTCAGTCATCGAGGCTTTCGTCGGTGGTGGCTCCCCCGAACCACCACCGGCCTCCTAGGCGAGGGCAGAAGGGGCCCGCACCGTCACGAACCACCCTCCACCCCTGCCTCCGTCCGCGGCGCGGGTCACCCGGAGCTCCCTCCCTGGCGACCCGCCCCGCTGCCCCCTTCTGCGACATCGGCCCCGCAGAAGGAGGCCCGTCAGCCCTCGGGTTTTCGACAACCCAAGGGCGTTGAGTGAGGACTCGGTTTGACGGCCAACTAAGTTGAGCGCCAACCCGAGGACCTCATGGTGCGCCGCAGCGGTTTACGACTCGCAAGGCAGCTCTGAGGACAGAGGAGTCCCCGGAGCCGCAACCCGCCACGACGCTGGGTGCCGCTCTTCGTCTCACCTCTCCCCGTGGGCCCGCCCGGCATGGGAGGCCCTGGCCGGTATGGCCCCACGGATCATTGAGGCACTCAAGCCCCCTCACCACAGCAAGGTGGCAGCACAGTCGAGGGGGAACCTAACCTAACCTAACCTAACCTAACCTAACCTAACCTAACCTAACCTAACCTAACCTAACCTAACCTAACCTAACCTAACCTAACCTAACCTAACCTAACCTAACCTAACCTAACCTAACCTAACCTAACCTAACCTAACCTAACCTAACCTAACCTAACCTAACCTAACCTAACCTAACCTAACCTAACCTAACCACTACATGTTCGCACAGGCCAACCTCCAGCGAAAGAAGCTGGCTGCCGCCGAGCTGCTAACGGAGGCCTCCAAACGCAACATAAGTGTTGCACTTTTACAGGAACCCTACGTTGGCAGCGCGGGCGTATTCAAGGGACAGAGGGGAATGAGGGTATACCAGGACACCGGCCCGGGGAATGGGGTAGTAAAGGCGGCAATAGTCGTCTTTAATAACGACCTTGTGGTGACACAATACCCCAAACTCACCACCAAAAACATCGTGGTGGTGGGGATCCGGACCGTTGCCTGGGAGATCACGCTCGTCTCGTTCTACTTTGAGCCGGACACCGCGATAGAGCCCTATCTACAACAACTAGGGAATATCTGCGAGGTGACTGGCTCAAAGCACTTCATAGCTGGAGGGGACGCCAATGCAAAAAAACATCTGGTGGGGGAGCCCAGTCGTCGACCGACGAGGCGAGGAAATGAACGGAGCTGTTGGCGAACTCGGGCTGCACATTCTCAACCGAGGGGAAACTCCAACCTTCGATGTCATAAGAGGAGGCCAGCGCTACTGTAGCTTTGTCGATATTACCACCTGCACCGACGACCTTCTCAACCTCGTGGAGGACTGGAGAGTCTGCGAAGACCTCACGAGCTCCGACCATAATGGTATAATTTTCAAAATCAAACTAGCCAAATCAAAAGGACAAACTATAGAGAGAACCACCAGAATCTACAATACCAAAAAGGCAAATTGGAATGGATTTCGTGAGAAATTCACCCAATTAATAAGCCGGGATCAAAATAACATTGAAGAAATTGACAAAATTAATAATAGTACACGTTTGGATAAAAATATAGAGTCATATACAAATTTAATTAAGATAGCTTGCAATAACAACATACCCGAAAAGAAGTTCAAAACCAAACTTACCATACCATGGTGGTCCCAGGAGCTCGCTGAGATGAAGAGAGCCACCGCCACGAGGAGAAGAAGGATACGCTGCGCTGCGCCCGATCGAAGACAGAAGGTGGTGGAGGAGTACCTGAAACAGAAAGAAGAGTATGAGACTGCTGCGGCCAGAGCACAAACCAGTAGCTGGAAAGAGTTCTGCAATAAACAGAGTAGGGAGGGAATCTGGGAGGGGATCTACAGGGTGATATCCAGGACAAAGGCAAGGGAGGAGGATATGCCGATGGTAAAGGACGGAGTGGTGTTGAGCAGTACACAATCAGCGGCACACATCGCCGAGACTTTTTATCCTGAGGATAAAGTCGAATCAGATAACTTGCACCACACCCGAGTACGAGAGGCAGCCAAACTCCTGGATACCACAGAGGAGGTGGATGAACTTACAGACCCCCCCTTTGTTATTGCTGAACTAAGAAAGGCGACAGCGTCGTTTAACCCTAAGAAAGCCCCTGGGGGCGATGGTCTAACTGCTGATATCTGCAATCAAGCGATAGACTGCAACGCCGGTCTTTTCCTGGCCTTGCTGAACAAATGCCTGGAGCTGAGATACTTCCCCAGAGCATGGAAAACAGCCACCGTCGTGGTGTTGAGAAAGCCGGGAAAAGACAGTTACACGACGCCGAAGGCATACAGACCAATCGGGCTCCTACCGATCCTGGGTAAAATCTATGAGAAGATGCTGGTTGCCCGCCTCAGATATTACCTCCTGCCGAGCATGAGCACCCGCCAGTATGGCTTTATCCCACAGAGAAGCACAGAGGACTCCCTCTATACTCTGATGAAACACATCAGAGTTAAGCTCAACAACAAAAAACTGATAGTGCTAATTTCATTGGATATAGAGGGAGCCTTTGACAGCGCTTGGTGGCCGATGATAAAGGTCAGACTGGCGGAAGAGAAGTGCCCCGGGAATCTGAGGAGGGTCATCGGTAGCTATCTGGAGGACCGGAGCGTGGGAGTCAGATATGCCGGAGCGGAGTGTACCAGGAGCACAAGCAAGGGCTGCGTACAGGGCTCAATAGGGGGCCCCATTTTATGGAACCTCCTGTTGAACCCTCTACTGACGGCCCTGGAAAGAGACGGTGTATATGTCCAGGCCTTCGCGGATGATATCATACTCGCTTTCGATGGGGACACCGCATTGGACATCGAGCGCGTAGCCAATGTCACACTAGACCGTGTCCGGGAATGGGGGGTCGGAAACAAGTTAAGGTTCGCGCCACACAAGACCTGTGGTATGATCATCACCAGAAAACTTAAGTACGACACCCCACGCCTGGGCATGGGCGGAGTGGCACTTCAGATGGTGAAACAGATGAAGATCCTGGGTGTCATCATCGACAGCGGGTTGACCTTCAATCAGCACGTGACCGCCCAGTGCAAAAAGGCCTTGGGCGTATACAACCAACTGAGCAGGACGGCCAAGGTCAGTTGGGGCCTAAACCCCGAAATAATTAAGACCATTTACACGGCCGTTATAGAGCCGATTATTATGTACGCAGCCAGCGCGTGGGCACCGGCAGCCAACAAACTGGGGATAAGGAAACAGCTGAATAACGTGCAGAGAGGGATGGCACAAAAAAAAATCTGCAAAGGATACCGCACAGTCTCCCTGAACTCCGCCCTGATACTGGCAGGGATACTCCCCCTTGACCTCCGCATACGCGAAGCCGCGTCACTGTACGAGGCCAAGAGGGGGGTGCCACTGCCAGTGTTAGGTGACAGGGAGATAGAGGGTAAGACCTCGGCCATGGACCTCCCCCACCCTGCCACACATATCGACATAGAGCTGGGAAGCCTGTCTACGCAGGAACAGTACGACGCCAGTGTGAAACCGCCTGTGGAAATATTCACAGACGGTAGCAAGATTGGGGGACGTGTTGGGGCCGCATTGTCCATTTGGCACAATCGGACTGAAACACGTACCCTCAAGCTGGCGTTGTCGGATCACTGTACTGTGTACCAGGCAGAGCTCTTGGCGGTGTGTGTGGCGGTGGAGCACGTTACGAAGGTGACGGCAGAGCGCTGCACTATCTACAGTGATTCGCTAGCGGCACTCCAGACAGTTAAGGATCAAGTCTCCCTCCATCCCCTAGCAACACTATGTAGAGACCATATGAACACAGCATCTCACCAGGGCAAATCGGTCTGTTTGTCCTGGATAAAATCGCACGTGGGGATGGAAGGGAACGAACGTGCAGATCAACTGGCAAAGGAGGCCGCTACCATAACCAAAACAAGACCGGACTATGACAAGTGCCCCATCTCATTCGTCAAGGGCTGCCTTCGTAGGGCCACCCTTGACGAGTGGAATGAGCGGTACAAGTCAGGGTCCACTGCAGCCGTCACCAAGCTGTTCCTCCCAGACGCGGTGGAGGCGTACAAAATAATCGGAAAAATGAAAAAAGAGGCAATAACGACGCAGATCCTGACAGGACACGGCGGGTTCTCAGAATACCTGAATCGCTTCAGGTGTAAGGGGAGCCCGTCGTGCATTTGCGACGAGGGAAGGGTGGAGTCGGTCCCGCACATACTGGTGGACTGCCCTATGTACGGGACCGACCGACTCAACTTTGAGGCGGAAACAGGTGTAGAGGTTAAGATGGAAAATATTAAAAGTATAATGGCAAGTAAACATAGAAATAAATTTATAGACTTCTGCAAAAAAACAGCACAAAAAGTAATAAACAGAAATAAAACAAACGATCATTAGAGGTTATGTACAACTACATTTTTCAAAAATATAGAATGTATATACATAGTTAAATAAGATAGAAATATAAATAAATAGTCATAAGTTTTATAATATAATGGTAGAATAAGTATAGGATAAGTAAAAAAAAAAAAAAAAAAAAAAAAAAAAAAAAAAAAATTTTTTAATTTAAATAAAGGACAAATATACAGTTATTCCCCCTCCCCTCCTAACAAAGTAAAGAGGCACGAAACGTGGTAGAAACGAGGCCAAAATAAATTGAAGGCATAAAGCAGAAAAACATGAAAATGATAAAATATTTAGAATAGATTAGATAGAAATAAAATAGGACATAAAAAGTAGGGACCGGAAATCCCAACCGGAAGTGTGAATTGAGATGGATGGATGTGTAGTATGCGGTATGAAAGTACGAGAGGCATGAAATGCGAGAACTGGAATGGAAGAGTAGATTTTAGCATGTAAAAGCTCTGTGTACACGACAGAGATAGGGTAGCAATATAATAAAAAAAAAAAAAAAAAAAAAAACCTAACCTAACCTAACCTAACCTTTTTTTTTTTTTTTTTTTTTTTTTTTTTTTTGTTGCCCGGGTAAAATCCTTTATGGACCCCCCGCCAGCCTGGGGATGGCCGGTGGGGGAGTGTGGGAGTCTCCTCCGCCCTTTGTAAAGAAGAGACGGAGGCATACCCACTAAACATCCCGGGGTGTACCGTCCCGCGCTTGCTGCCCCGTGGGTCCTGACTGTGTCTCCACGGGGACAGTTTGCGCTGGGGGAACAGTCAATGATTGACCGTTCGACCCCATTTCAACTCAAGCTCCTTGGGAGCATCCTTCTCAGGAGCGTCTTTGCTCCTCAGCGCCATGCCCGGTACACGTGGCATGGCGCTGACCGTCCCGGGGTCTCCACTCCAATGGGCGAGGGATTTCCCCTAATCCCTCACCCGGAGACCTCAGTTAGGGCGGCATGTTGCGGACGTGCGCTAAGCGACGTCGGCCCGTGCGTGCCCGGCGGAGCGGGTGTGCATCGGGCGCCCTCTCTCTCTCTCTTTCGGCCATTTCTTTGGCCTTTATGACCGACTCAGAGAAGTCGGCCACGGCCTTCCATGCGCTCTCGCTCCCGACCATCTTCGCTACCAGGGTCGGGAGCGAGAGGTCCGTCCCTACTGCGGCGATTAAAGTCGCACGCTCGACTGTCCATGCCGCACACACTTGTAGGGTGTGGCGGCTATCATCTACCGAGGCGGCACAGTGGTGGCAGTTGGGGTTCGGCTCCCTTCCTGCCACCAGGTGCAGGTACCTCCCGAAACACCCATGGTTCGAGAGGACCTGCGTCAGCTGGTACGACAAGACTCCGTGCCGCCTGGTGACCCACTCCTCAAAGATAGGCCTTAGGGCCTCTATCACGGCCTTACCTGCGGATGGCCCCCGCAGCGCCTCACTCCAATCCCGCATGAGCGCTTGCTGTTCGTGCGCCCGCCAGCTCGCGACTGTATCCACCATGGGAGACTCACCCCTCGCGCGGGCCTCGGAGACACGGGCATAAACCGCGGCGAGAACTCGGGCATCCATCTCCCATGGCGGTGTGCCGGCCAGAGCGCACGCCGCCTCGAATGAGACGCTGCGGTAGCCACGCACCAATCTTATGGCCATTACCCTTTGGGGTTGCCTTAATAATGCCCTGGTATGGGCATTTAGTCTGCCAGCCCAGACGGGCGCTCCGTATAGGGCCATCGAGCGTATGACCGTAGCGTACAGACGTCTGCACGCCACGTTCGGCCCCCCAACGTTGTTTAAGAGACTACTCAGAGCGCCCGCCGTCGCCATTAATTTAGGCTTCAGCCTGAGGAAATGCTCCTCGAAAGATAGGCGTGAGTCGAGAACAAGACCTAGGTACTTCATTGTCGACTTCACGCCTATCTCTACTCCACTCACAATTATGCTGGAGTTGGGCGGTGGCCTTCTCCTCGGCCCATGAAAATACATGGCCTCGGATTTGGCGAGTGCGACTTCCAACCCCAGCAGTCTTATACGTCTGACGACGTGGGCCACACC